>JADDOH010003135.1:0-17840 GCA_016648135.1 Agrypnia vestita | reverse complement strand
TCGTTTAAGCAATATAATTTGTCGGTCTATTTTAAAATAGTTGTTTTAATCTAGTATTAATAAAGCTCAAAATAATTCTTGTTTGGAAAATTTTCAATTGTCTGCCTGGTGGAATGTGGCTTATATATTTTTTTTAGTGTTCTCTATTTTTATTCTTTTCTTATATTCTTATACCAGGGGTGGAGGAAAGCTGATTTGATAAGATAATGATTAGTATAATGAAAGTCCAAAAGAAATGTTTTGCGTTCAATCCAGCTTACATATTGAAGTAAGAATTTTCATTATTTAGGTGTAAATAATGTTACATTAATTAATTTACGCCAAGTTTTCTTGATTGTTCTTCTAGTAATAAGGTTTAACATAATTTCTTGGAAAAAAAAAAGTGTCTATCGAATTTGATCATGTTAGTATATGTAAGCATTCCTTTCGGGAAAGTGGCGTTGATGCAAATTCATGTACTTTGTAATCCCAAAAGAAATTACAAAGATGTATACAGAACATTAACATTAGGGGACCCGCTTGAAGCATGTATCCCATGTAAATAAGTTTTTATGTTAATTGATTCACTAAGAAATGCCACGATGTCTGTATAATTTTAGCCCTTTGTTTTGTATCTCTATGTCACATATTGACAAATATGTTTGGACCAACTAAGAAGTACGATAGCTTGTGTTATTTAAGCTAAAATTAAAGATGAAACTAAGTATCAAGTACATGTTGTCATTGTTAAAGAAAAAAAAAATTAAAAAGAAAAAGAAAGGAAGAGAATATGCGGAGTGGTAAATTTTAAATGTAAATGATAAGGATTGACCTGTAATGATGTAATGTATAAATAACGTTAAATCAATGTTAATGATAAGGATTGACCTATAACGATGTAATGTATAAATAACGTTAAACATTGAGAGGCCTACTGTAAGAATCAAACCGACGACTTAATAATAAGATTAATATTGTAATGCATACTCAAGGAATTTTACTGTGATCTAATGAAACCCTGCGTCAATCCCATGTAATTAGTCAATAATGGTAGAAATAACTGCTCGATAAAAATATGTCTGGCGTGTCGATTTAATTAAGTATGTATATGTAAGCAGTTTTATTTTTGGGTAATGTTGGGTAAAGTGTTGATGCGGATTTGTGTTTTCAATTTTCCGCCTTTACCAATTTGTACTGTAATATTTTCCTTAAGTTTAATTCATTTTGCAATGTGTTTTTGGTGACGGGAGAGGGATATGAACAGTGAACAAAGCGTTCGTGAAATAACAAAGTGTTTAGGCCTACATACCAGAAAAGCATCGAGATTAGCCGCAAACTGGGAGAACAATAGGGGGCGTAACATAAGCGACGCCGGGTCCCGTAACCAGTAACGTCCATCGGGGCCTGGGATGGACCCAGAGGAAGCCAATGGACGACGAGGGTGGATCAAGAGCGGCCCGACCGGGAGACGGTCTACATCATCCGGACCAATAGGTAGCTAAGGGATGCCCCCTTTCCACCGTCGGTCACGCCTCAGGCCGGCGAGAAGAGAATATAAGGCGAAGCCAGCCGCCGAGAAACCAGTTGAAGTTGGAGTTAGGAGTTGAGTCGAGTTAGGAGTTGAGTTGAAGTTGGAGTTAGGAGTTGAAGTTAGAAGCTGAAGGTGGAGAGACCAGGAACTCTAGCCTGACCCGTAAAATCTGTCCGGCCGAATACCCTGGTAACTCTCGAAGAAAGTAAGTCCGAACGGTAGCGACCACCGAATCGGCATCGCGACGCCAGAAACGACGTATCAGAAACCGCGACGCACAGTGTACCACCGCGACGGAGGACCGACGCTCTGCCGACGACCGCCACGACGCCGACGTCAGAAGCCGCCGACGTAGCCTGCACAGTCAGAGGACGACGCCGACGCCAGAAGCCGCCGACCACCACGAAGCAGCACGAAGAAGACACCTGCCGAACTCTCCGAAACAGGTTACCCCGATCTAAAGACTTTTTCTCCGCCCACCTGGTTCTACCGAAGTGTTAATTTAATCTCGTCACCATTCATTTTAGCAGTAAGATCAGATTTTTTATGTGTTTTGCCTTTTTCTTTCTTTGTTTATAATTTTGTCCTCTCCCTCTATATTAGGGTTCATGTAATTTTTAATTTAGTAACCACTTTGCTGCGTCGTATGTAAGTTAAGATTAATGTTTCATGTAAATTAATTTGCTACAGTGCCCAATATAGAGACTTGTAAAATTGTTTCGATTTCATTATTTTTCTATCCCTTCACCCGCCTCGAGATATCAGTGTCCTAGTCAGTCACCTGACGTTTTGATTGTACCTAGGGGAGGGCGTAACCGCCGGCTTACGTAGATCTGAGATCTCCCGGCCGGTTTACCACACCGTGATTTTATATCACCTCTGACCCCTCAGACCTTACCACCCCCTACTCCGGTATATCAAGTGGCGCCCAACGTGGGGCTCGTGCGTATAAAGCACGCCGGAAAAGGGTTTTCTGGCGGATCCCACCCTGAGATTTAGATTAAAGACACTGATATCTAGCGAGTGAAACGAGGGGTAATAGAATCGAGCTAATCGGTTGGTACTTCAACCTTAAAGTACCTGGCGCCCACAAACCTAAGTAATCGAGCCTAATAACTTACCCGGTCGGTACCATATGATAAACTTGTGCGTGACGAATCGTGCACCTAACCATGGGGTTCCGTAAAGAAATAAAATCGTGCGCGGAAAGGGAACAATTTCGCCAACCGCCACAAGTAGGAATATGTTACTATGTAATTTTCCTGCAGACGATTTTTGTCGCGATAAGGCTCGCGGCGCGAGTAGAACCGCGGATTTCACGAAGGGCGGATAGCGTTGTACAGTCGGCGAATCTTTTCGCGGTTTTGATATGTCCGGGGAGACAACCGGATACCAAAATATTATTTTATCGGGGCACCAAAATAAAGACATTATAGTAAGAATAGATTTAAATTAGAGTACGGACGATTATAGCAGCAGCTCTTCTCCCGGAAACACTGTTATTTTTTTCTCGTTTATATAAGTTAGAATTAAGAGGAGATATTAGAAATTAGTTAACACGTAAGAATAAAATATATTCCGATAGATTATCGAAATGACAGCGGTGTGCCGACAGTCAAACCATTTTGGTTTCGTCCCGGACAATGGGCGCCGGGAAAGGTTGTTTTATGATGCACTCGAGCTAGCAATAATAAATAGCGGGTCAATGGCCCCAGGCGCCGATAATCCCCATAACACCCCATTGTTACTTAATTAGGAGGGGCCGACCGAGTACTTCAAAAATGTATATTTAGGTCGAGTTTACGGTCGCTGACGATAATGAGTTTAGTGTAGGTCCTAATGTGCCCATTCATTAGTGCCCATTCTCGTTATCCTACACTTGAATATAGAGTAGGCGCCACTTTCTATTTTTTTCCATCTTTTTTTTATTCGTCGCTTAAGATTTACTATCGGACCGGAAGTGGGTTAAGTACCAAGCGATGCGTAGTTCGGAATTCGCGATAGATAGGATACGAGGTGGCCGAGGCGACGATGTAGGCATTATTTGTTTTTTTTTAATATTCATAATTCTCCTTGTCCAAAACCGGTCTCAGTGCGAGGCGCGTTAGTGCGGCGTGTGTTTCCTTGTATGTGTTGTGGCGCCGGAATATGCAGCGGGCGTAGAGCAGAGTCCAGCAAGGCTAGAGCGCTGAATGCGGACGCAGGGATGACGAGGTAGGACGAAGCGAGACGAGCGTGAGACGACGGAGGACCCAGGCAGCGGTCACGAGCACGGTTCCATCATCGGCAGGGCGCCGATATGGATGCATAAGGGGGAGATGACGAAGGAAACCGCCGGAGCACAAGGGCGTGTTAGGCGAGGAAGGACCCAAAAGGGGGGTCGCGGGCGCGGACCCCATCGTCGGCAGGGCGCCGACATGGACCCGCCGGAGTGAAGTGAGAAAAAGAGCGAGGAGGGCTGCATAGGAAAACGCACACATACACACACGCACGCACGCAAGTAATAACCGGAAGGGAGATGAGTGACACCGGAAGCCAGAAGGCTGGAGATTTTTTTTCCGTTTTCCCTGTTCCCCAATATAGTTTGATAACCCCTAGGTCAGGAGTCAGTCCGAGATATTTTTTTTTGTTTTTGTCGCCTTGGCTCTTCGCGCGGAACGATAGATTAGGTCGCTGGGCTAATGCTGAAGAGGGAGTGCTAGCGACCATCAAACGCACATCAGGTGGCCTAATAATAACCGGTTCGCGTCAACTCGGGGGGGTGCGTGTTGATGTACCGGAATATGACGCGAACCAGGTTATTAATTTTGTCCTAGGGCAATACCGAAATCAAAGCGCCCATGTTTCGAAGATCACGCGCCATGTGGTCACAGCCGGTCATGTTCGATCTTTTGTTCGAGGACGAAATATGTGACCTATTGTTCAAAAAAATAACATTGCGACGGACGATCGCTCTTAGGATAGCCCGCCATAAAACATATGAAACAATGAATTAGAAAGTTAGGGTTGCCGAAGACATTAAGAGCGCACGGCCTTTTGTTAGGATGGACAATACGTTCGCAACCTTTTGTTCTTAAGTAACATCTTGGAAGGGTAAAAACGGTAAACCTTTTCTTGCAGCGGGACGTATATCTCTAACCCCGATTAAACAATAGAAAGAACATCTTGGCCAAATGCGAACACATGGGACAACGGTTTAGAAAGCTGCGTTTGTTAGAGAAGTCGCCATTGTTTTGGGAAAGACATTTTTTAGAAAAACAAGATAATAATTCCGAAAGTCGTCGCAGTAAACTTACTATTGTCCTCGACAGACAATAGAGATGTTTTAGAAAGCGCTGACATACCGATCTCCCACATGGCGACGCTATCCGCGAGATGTAGGATCGTATAATTATTAATATAAGGGCGCGAAGATCCCGCAACGCACGACCAGGCGGTCATTATCAATAAAGATAACAGGGGTCAATCAATTAAGAAGGTGGAGGCCGAATTAGAAATTGAGGCAAAGTGGTGAATCATAATATCAATGTAATATGTACCTAATTAATGAGCAACTGATATGTTTAAATTAAGTAAGGTAATGATTGTTTAGATAACCCAGGCCACCTCTGCAGGTGGATGTTACTCGTTTTATATGTAGTTTCCTCATTTATTCTGTATTCTATTGTTAAGTATCGAAATGAACGGGACATTGCAATTTGAAATAATAACGAGATCATCCCGAATTAATCTAACTTGTAGCAAATAATAGAAAATGTATTGATCGTAACAAAAGGAAAAGATTTGATTGTATTATTGCCGACGATGTTTGATATTGATGTAATATATAATATATAACGTAATAGAATATTATCTCGTGAAAAGATGTAACACGGTTGAAGAGATATAAGATTCCGACTTTTTAGTTTTTGAAATCTGTCTGCAGAATGAATTTTAGCACACGGGGTTGTAACAAAATAGTTTAATTAATTGCAAATAAGTAAATGCCGTGTTGGAATAAACATTAATATTACTTTAGATCGAGGCTTTCATGTCTTATGTTTTCATGTATTACACCTAGTTGAATAATGTTAATTTGTGAGTTTTAATTATTTTTAAGAATAATGTTAATTTGTCGTTAGTTATTCAAGCTCCCAATATTGTGTTTTTTGTTATACAAATTTGTAGGTTGTAGGTATATAACCTATCTGTAAACATGCAATTAATGTTTTGATTACTCGTTTAAGCAATATGATTTGTCGGTCTATTTTAAAATAGTTGTTTTAATCTAGTAATAATAAAGCTCAAAATAATTCTTGTTTGGAAAATTTTCAATTGTCTGCCGGGTGGAATGTGGCTTATATAATTTTTTAGTGTTCTCTATTTTTATTCTTTTCCTATATTCTTATACCAGGGGTGGAAGAAAGCTGATTTGATAAGATAATGATTAGTATAATGAAAGTCCAAAAAAAAATGTTTTGCATTCAATCCAGCTTACATATTGAAGTAAGAATTTTCATTATTTAGGTGTAAATAATGCTACATTAATTAATTTACGCCAAGTTTTCTTAATTTTTCTTCTAGTAATAAGGTTTAACATAATTTCTTAAAAAAAAAAATGTCTATCGAATTTGATTATGTTAGTATATGTAAGCATTCCTTTTGGGAAAGTGGCGTTGATGCAAATTCATGTACTTTGTAATCCCAAAAGAAATTACAAAGATGTATACAGAACATTAACATTAGGGGACCCGCTTGAAGCATGTATCCATGTAAATAAGTTTTTATGTTAATTGATTCACTAAGAAATGCCACGATGTCTGTATAATTTTAGCCCTTTGTTTTGTATCTCTATGTCACATATTGACAATTATGTTTGGTCCAACTAAGAAGTACGATAGCTTGTTTTATTTAAGCTAGAATTAAAAATAAAACTAAGTATCAAGTACATGTTGTCATTGTTAAAGAAAAAAAATTAAAAAGAAAAAGAAAGGAAGAGAATATGCGGAGTGGTAGATTTTAAATACCGTCCGGTTTATCATAAAAAAAAAAAAAAATAATAATGATTTTGTGGAGGCCTCGAAGATAATCAATGTAAATGATAAGGATTGACCTGTAATGATGTAATGTATAAATAGCGTTAAGTCAATGTTAATGATAAGGATTGACCTGTAACGATGTAATGTATAAATAATGTTAAATATTGAGAGGCCTACTGTAAGAATCAAACCGACGACTTAATAATAAGATTAATGTTGTAATGCCTACTTAAGGAATTTTACTATGATCTAATGAAACCTTACGTTCAATCCCATGTAATTAGTCAATAATGGTAGAAATAACTGGTCGATAAAAATATGTCTATCTGGCGTGTCGATTTAATTAAGTATGTATATATAAGCAGTTTTATTTTTGGGTGATAAGTGTTGATGCGGATTTGTGTTTTCAATTTTCCGCCTTTGCCAATTTGTACTGTAATATTTTCCTTAAGTTTAATTCATTTTGCAATGTGTTTTTGGTGACGGGATAGGGATATGAACAGTGAACAAAGCGTTCGAGAAATAACAAAGTGTTTAGGCCTACATACCAGAAAAGCATCGAGATTAGCCGCAAACTGGGAGAACAATAGGGGGCGTAACATATGCGACGCCGGGTCCCGTAACCAGTAACGTCCATCGGGGCCTGGGATGGACCCAGAGGAAGCCAATGGACGACGAGGGTGGATCAAGAGCGGCCCGACCGGGAGACGGTCTACATCATCCGGACCAATAGGGAGCTAAGGGATGCCCCCTTTCCACCGTCGGTCACGCCTCAGGCCGGCGAGAGGAGAATATAAGGCGAAGCCGGCCGCCAAGAAGGCAGTTGAGTTGAGTCGAGTCGAGTAGAGGAGTTGAAGTTGGAGTTAGGAGTTGAAGTTAGAAGCTGAAGGTGGAGAGACCAGGAACTCTGAAGCCAGGAAGCCTGACCCGTAAAATCGGTCCGGCCGAATACCCTGGTAACTCTCGAAGAAAGTAAGTCCGAACGGTAGCGACCACCGAATCGGCATCGCGACGCCAGAAACGACGTATCAGAAACCGCGACGCACAGTGTACCGCCGCGACGCCCAGTGACAAAAGAAGCGACGTCTCGCTACCGACCGCCACGACGCCGACGTCAGAAGCCGCCGACGTAGCCTACACAGTCAGAGGACGACGCCGACGCCAGAAGCCGCCGCCCACCACGAAGCAGCACGAAGAAGACACTTGCCGAACTCTCCGAAACAGGTTACCCCGATCTAAAGACTTTTTCTCCGCCCACCTGTTTCTACCGAAGTGTTAATTTAATCTCGTCACCATACATTTTAGCAGTAAGATCAGATTTTTTATGTGTTTTGTCTTTTTTTTCTTTCTTTGTTTATAATTTGGTCCTCTCCCTCTAAATTAGGGTTCATGTAATTTTTAAATTAGTAACCACTTTGCTGCGTCGTATGTAAGTTAAGATTAATGTTTCATGTAAATTAATTTGCTACAGTGCCCAATATAGAGACTTGTAAAATTGTTTCGATTTTATTATTTTTATATCCCTTCACCCGCCTCGAGATATCAGTGTCCTAGTCAGTCACCTGACGTTTTGATTGTACCTAGGGGAGGGCGTAACCGCCGGCTTACGTAGATCTGAGATCTCCCGGCCGGTTTACCACACCGTGATTTTATATCACCTCTGACCCCTCAGACCTTACCACCCCCTACTCCGGTATATCAGATAAGTATTCTTGTATTTATTTTTTACCTAGATACTCATTATGCACGTAACAATGCAGGCTGTTATTTTGTGATACAAATTATTCTATGTGTTGATGTACCGGAATATGACGCGAACCAGGTTATTAATTTTGTCCTAGGGCAATACCGAAATCAAAGCGCCCATGTTTCGAAGATCACGCGCCATGTGGTCACAGCCAGGGCAGCCCCGGCATGTTCGACCTTTTGTTCGAGGACGAAATATGTGACCTATTGTTCAAAAAAAAAAAATAACATTGCGACGGACGATCGCTCTTAGGATAGCCCGCCATAAAACATATGAAACAATGAATTAGAAAGTTAGGGTTGCCGAGGGCGTTGGGCATCGCCAAAGACATTAAGGGCGCACGGCCTTTTGTTAGGATGGACAACACGTTCGCAACCTTTTGTTCTTAAGTAACATCTTGGAAGGGTAAAAACGGTAAATCTTTTCTTGCAGCGGGACGTATATCTCTAACCCCGATTAAACAATAGAAAGAACATCTTGGCCAAATGCGAACACATGGGACAACGGTTTAGAAAGCTGCGTTTGTTAGAGAAGTCGCCATTGTTTTGGGAAAGACATTTTTTTTAGAAAAACAAGATAATAATTCCGAAAGTCGTCGCAGTAAACTTACTATTGTCCTCGACAGACAATAGAGATGTTTTAGAAAGCGCTGACACATGGCGACACTATCCGCGAGATGTAGGATCGTATAAATTATATTATTAATATAAGGGCGCGAGGATCCCGCAACGCACGACCAGGCGGTCATTATCAATAAAGATAACAGGGGTCAATCAATTAAGAAGGTAGAGGCCGAATTAGAAATTGAGGCAAAGTGGTGAATCATAATATCAATGTAATATGTACCTAATTAATGAGCAACTGATATGTTTAATTTAAGTAAGGTAATGATAGTTTAGATAACCCAGGCCACCTCTGCAGGTGGATGTTACTCGTTTTATATGTAGTTTTCTCATTTATTCTGTATTCTATTGTTAAGTACCGAAATGAACGGGACATTGCAATTTGAAATAATAACGAGATCATCCCGAATGAATCTAACTTGTAGCAAATAATAAAAAATGTATTGATCGTAACAAAAGGAAAAAAACTTGATTGTATTATTGCCGACGATGTTTGATATTGATGTAATATATAATATATAACGTAATAGAATATTATCTCGCGAAAAAATGTAACACGGTTGAAGAGATATAAGATTCCGACTTTTTAGTCTTTTGAAATCTGTCTGCAGAATGAATTTTAGCACACGGGGTTGAAACAAAATAGTTTAATTAATTGCAAATAAGTAAATGCCGTGTTGGAATAAACATTAATATTACTTTAGATCGGGGCTTTCATGTCTTATGTTTTCATATATTACATACACCTAAGTGAATAATGTTAATTTGTGAGTTTTAATTATTTTTTAAGAATAATGTTAATTTGTCATTAGTTATTCAAGCTCCCAATATTTGTGTTTTTTTTTTAATACAAATTTGTAGGTTGTAGGTATATAACCTATCTGTAAACATGCAATTATTGTTTTGATTACCCGTTTAAGCAATATGATTTGTCGGTCTGTTTTAAAATAGTTGTTTTAATCTAGTAATAATAAAGCTTTTGAGCTTTATTATTATTTATTTGTAATTACAATCTTTACGATACACCATTCACTTTGGTATTCGTCCGCTTTAAAAAAAGAAAAACATAACGAAAATTATGAAGTTAGTTAATTGTAGTAGGGACTTCCGCTACTGGTAGCGTTTCAAAATAATTCTTGTTTGGAAAATTTTCGATTATCTGCCTGGTGGAATGTGGCTTATATAATTTTTTTTGGTGTTCTCTATTTTTATTCTTTTCTTATATTCTTATACCAGGGGTGGAAGAAAGCTGATTCGATAAGATAATGATTAGTATAATGAAAGTCCTAAAAAAAAAAATGTTTTGCATTCAATCCAACTTACATATTGAAGTAAGAATTTTCATTATTTAGGTGTAAATAATGTTACATTAATCAATTTACGCCAAGTTTTCTTAATTTTTCTTCTAGTAATAAGGTTTAACATAATTTCTTGAAAAAAAAAATGTCTATCGAATTTGATTATGTTAGTATATGTGAGCATTCCTTTCGGGAAAGTGGCGTTGATGCAAATTCATGTACTTTGTAATCCCAAAAGAAATTACAAAGATGTATACAGAACATTAACATTAGGAGACCCGCTTGAAGCATGTATCCCATGTAAATAAGTTTTTATGTTAATTGATTCACTAAGAAATGCCACGATGTCTGTATAATTTTAGCCCTTTGTTTTGTATCTCTATGTCACATATTGACAAATATGTTTGGTCCAACTAAGAAGTACGATAGCTTGTTTTATTTAAGCTAAAATTAAAAATAAAACTAAGTATCAAGTACATGTTGTCATTGTTAAAGAAAAAAAATTAAAAAGAAAAAGAAAGGAAGAGGATATGCGGAGTGGTAAATTTTAAATGTAAATGATAAGGATTGACCTGTAATGATGTAATGTATAAATAACGTTGAATCAATGTTAATGATAAGGATTGACCTGTAATGATGTAATGTATAAATAACGTTAAATATTGGGAGGCCTACTGTAAGGATCAAACTGACACTTAATAACAAGATTGATATTGTAATGCATACTTAAGGAATTTTACTATGATCTAATGAAACCCTACGTTCAATCCCATGTAATTAGTCAATAATGGTAGAAATAACTGGTCGATAAAAATATGTCTATCTGGCGTGTCGATTTAATTAAGTATGTATATGTAAGCAGTTTTATTTTTGGGTAATAAGTGTTGATGCGAATTTGTGTTTTCAATTTTCCGCCTTTGCCAATTTGTACTGTAATATTTTCCTTAAGTTTAATTCATTTTGCAATGTGTTTTTGGTGACGGGATAGGGATATGAACAGTGAACAAAGCGTTCGTGAAATAACAAAGTGTTTAGGCCTACATACCAGAAAAGCATCGAGATTAGCCGCAAACTGGGAGAACAATAGGGGGCGGAACGGAGGCAACGTTGGGTTCAGTAACCAATAGCGTCAATCGGGACCTGGAGGGACGAATGAACGACGGGGGCGGACATCAAAGGAGCCAATCGGCGAAGGGCCAACTGGAGGCTTCCCCTCGACTCCCCGCGACCACACCCTGGGTCGCCGGAGAGAGAATATAAGGCGAAACCAGCCGCCAAGAAGGCAGTCGAGTTGAGTCGAGTTGAGTAGTTAGGAGTTGAAGTTAGAAGCTGAAGGTGGAGAGACCAGGAACTCTAGCCTGACCCGTAAAATCGGTCCGGCCGAATACCCTGGTAACTCTCGAAGAAAGTAAGTCCGAACGGTAGCGACCACCGAATCGGCATCGCGACGCCAGAAACGACGTATCAGAAACCGCGACGCACAGTGTACCGCCGCGACGCCCAGTGACAAAAGAAGCGACGTCTCGCTGCCGACCGCCACGACGCCGACGTCAGAAGCCGCCGACGTAGCCTGCACAGTCAGAGGACGACGCCGACGCCAGAAGCCGCCGCCCACCACGAAGCAGCACGAAGAAGACACCTGCCGAACTCTCCGAAACAGGTTACCCCGATCTAAAGACTTTTTCTCCGCCCACCTGGTTCTACCGAAGTGTTAATTTAATCTCGTCACCATCCATTTTAGCAGTAAGATCAGATTTTTTATGTGTTTTGTCTTTTTTCTTTCTTTGTTTATAATTTTGTCCTCTCCCTCTAAATTAGGGTTCATGTAATTTTTAAATTAGTAACCACTTTGCTGCGTCGTATGTAAGTTAAGATTAATGTTTCATGTAAATTAATTTGCTACAGTGCCCAATATAGAAACTTGTAAAATTGTTTCGATTTTATTATTTTTATATCCCTTCACCCGCCTCGAGATATCAGTGTCCTAGTCAGTCACCTGACGTTTTGATTGTACCCAGGGGAGGGCGTAACCGCCGGCATACGTAGATCTGAGATCTCCCGGCCGGTTTACCACACCGTGATTTTATATCACCTCTGACCCCTCTGACCCCACCCCCCCTACTCTGGTATATCATATTCTTGTATTTATTTTTTACCTAGATACTCATTATGCACGTAACAATGCAGGCTGTTATTTTGTGATACAAATTATTCTATTAATGCTTTTTAACCAAACATAATCCAGCAAATATCTTGTCATTCCCATTCTATACAATTCTTTACATTAATTCGGGATGTTTTCGTTTCGCATGTCAAAAAGTGATACCCCCGTATCTGGGTTTCCATCTCCATCCTATTCTCAATACAATATAGTGGGCCACAATAAGGGACGAGCCATCCCATTATTTTCTTGATTAAACGGCATTTAGCAATACATCACTATATTTACTGTATGACATTTATTACAATTAATTCCAACGGCTTCGTCTTTCTCCAATTAAAATGTATATCAATATAAGTAATAGATAATAATAGCTAAATGGTGAAATGGTGTAACGAACTTGACGTGCAATGAAGATGGAGAAACTAGTCATTATAATTTTTTAAATTGATATAAATGTATATAATTTTTAAATGTTATAAATAAAGCGGCAGGAAAGTTTATGTGTTGAAATTCTATATAGAAAGAAAAAAACCAAGCTGTATTTCGCTGTAACACGTTCAGATGGATGAGGTTTGTATCGAAAATTTATCTCGAATGCGCGTAACGGAAGACCTTTACTGATTCGCCAAACAATTGCACTTCGCTTCAGCGACTTATATTAACAATTTTATACATTTTTCCATTGTCTCACAAGGCGGTTTATGAGTTTGAAAATATAATTAAAAAAAACAAAATTATTTGCCATAGTCCATTTTCCATATATTAAAACCACAGAATAATTAAAACAACGAATATATTTGTTTTACACATTCTTTTTTCAAAATACCTTCCGACGATAACATTCTTATTTAAAAATAGGTAGGTACGATATTAATTTCTTAATTTGTTTAAAAATAAAGCAAAACAAAATAAATTAATTATTTAAATTGATATACCTACTTACTCATATTGAAAATTTCTTTTTAAAAAACCCATTTTTTCCTTCCATGGAAGAGGATGCAGAGACACACTCTTCTGTCCTGACAACTCTCGCCTCATCATTGTCGATTATTGAAGCTTCTAACTGGACCATCTTCCGGTATCTAGTTTATCTGGTTTACCTGATGAACGATTACCTCTATTCCATAGTAGTAATTAAAATAAGCTGTCCACAATATGCAGAAAAATAATTATGTTATACTTTGTACATGTCGTTAGAAGAGCGGGAGAAATCGGTGATCACTAGGAATGTGAAAGGGTGGAGGGTGAGAAGTGAGAAGTCAATGAAGTGGTAACCAAGTCCTGGAGATGACCACTCTCAACAAGACCCAGATCATAAATTATAAAAGTAGTAAGTAGTGACACTTGTAAAGAAAATATGAAATTAATATCTTTACCTATAAAACTCAACGTCTGTCTGTCTGTTCTCTATATAAATCTACACTGTCAGATTCTACTCAAATTTTGCATACTTATGCTTTAGGAACTGGCGAGTAATACAGTTGACATTTCCTTCCTATCCCTTAGCCCCTCCTCCTCCCCCTGATATTGATGATATTTTCAATGCAAATCTGTACCGTTCGACAGATCGGACTCAAAATTTGGAAACTTATTTTGTAGGACCCGGTGGGTAACATAGGAGACATTTCCCGCCTCCCCTTATACCCCTTCGCTCCATCTGATATATTTCCAATGCAAATCTTTACCGTTCGACTGATCGGACTCAAAATTTCGAAACTTATTCTTTAGGACCCGGCTCGTAATATAGACTATATTTCCCCTCCCCTTCTACCCCTCCCCCTCTCCCCTGATATATTTTCAATGCAAACCTGTACCGTTCGAACGATCGGACTCAAAATTTGGAAACTTATTCTTACCCGGTGGGTAACGTAGGTGATATTTCTTCCTCCCCATCTAACCCATCCCCTCCCCCAGATATATTTTCTGTACAAATCTATACCGCTTGACCGATTGGACCCAAATTTTGCATACATATTCCCGACGGAAAAAATATGCCACATTTCTTCCCTAGACATCGAATCCACCCCAGCCTTGATTAAATGGAAACTTTGTTTTAATTAGAGGCTTTACGAAACAATGGAAACTTTGTTTCCCCCACAAATTTATTTTCAACTTTATCCTTAACCCGTACAACGCCGGGTAGGAACAGCTAGTATACATATACATATAGTGGGTAAGAAAATTGATAACCTTATAGAAATGAATCTCTATTATTTTTCTATCTTACTTTTTATCGTAAAGAACGTGAGAAAAACAAACTTCATTTGATATCAACAAATCATTATTCTCGTATTTACAAACCGATAGGACGCGCATCATCAGAGTGCATACATCATGAGAATATTGCCAGGGCGTGGGCAAGGGGAATACTGAGGTGGTAAGGGTGTCAAGGTGTGGCAAGACAAAATATTTTTCTCTACGCTGAATCAATCAATTACTCAGTCAATTAATCAATCAATTACTCAGTGATTTCTTTTACACGTGAATTCTTCTCTAATTTACACAAAAAGTAAGAAACTTTGTTTAAATATTCGCAATACGTTATTAAGAAAAGGGGAATTCACTGTCGTTTTTAATATATATATATAATACATATATATACTAGGTGCCCGTTGAACGACTACGCGTGCATTTTAGCCTGGCGGCAGACTCACTGTTGATTAAGTAAAGCCATGTACTAGGGGACAAATTGTCCCTCAACAGCACGCGTGGCACAGAGTCTACGTGACGTTGCAATGTCGTGCACTGTTCCGCGACGGCGCGCACAACATAGCGCGGCATTTCTACGTGCCGTGGCAACGTTGCCATGCGCACGGTACCCGAGCGTACTCACTGCAACATTCCGCGGAGCGTCAGTACCACGTGGTATGTTTACAAGTGAATACGCATGCGCTGTATCTGTCAAGATGACAGTGTGGGGAAACGAAATTGTTCTTGAACTCATCGAGCTGTATCGATCGAAGATCGCAGAGAATGTCCGTCCTTCTTTTTCTTTGCAGTAAAGAATTTCGCATTCTCCTCTTTTTTCTCCTCTTACGTTTCGATAAACTCATTAATATAAACAGATACGCAGTTGACATCATAACCTCCTAGGGCCACATTTCCGTGACGTGGAAAACAATAATTATTTGCAAAAAGGACCTTGTTTTTAATAATATTCAATTTACTACAGTAAAACCTCGTTAATTTGAAATTGCGACCCAAAAAAACATTTCGAATTGCGCGGAACCCCGTCTTCGCCAAATGAGATACCGCAGCTGTCATCCATAACCTCATTAGATGACATTTCCGCGACAAGATATGCGAGTCCCGGTGTGTACACGTCAAATGATCGCGTCATTGTCCCCGAAACATGAGCGTAGATGTTGATGCGACATGCCGAGTGGAATGTTTCGCGATTTGTCCCCTAGTGAATACATGGCTTAACGAAGGAGAAGAAGACGGACTCACTTTTGGTTGAGTAACGAAGAAGAAGGTTGACGGTAAACACTGTGCGTCGAGCTCCTCTTTCCAGAGACACCCCGGTCGCCAAGATTGGACTGCGCGTTCGGGAGTAAAGGCCGGAAATCTTAAAAACAAAATGGATCCGAAATGTTCGAAATGGCCGTGCAAAGGCCAAATGGGTGGCACAGACAGGCGGCGCGCCGAAGTTCGGTGCGCGGTCGAGGCGCCCACTGCGCGACCGGAGTGCCACTGCGCGGCCAAGGCGACCGCTGCGCGGCCGAGGTGACGGCTGCGCGGCCATGGCGACCGCTGTGCAGCCGAGGCGATTGTTGCACGCCAGTGGCGACCGCTGCGCGGCCGAGGCGACCACTGCGCGACCGTTGTGCGGCTGAGGCGACCGCTGCGCGGGGTGGCGATTTGTCAGTTTTTAAACCATTGTGTGCGTGAAGGAGAAGAAAACTATTTATTATAGGTTAGGTTAGGTTAGGTCATAAATGGAAAAATATGTGAAATATTATGCCCAAATTTGAATTTAAAAAAAAATTGCTTTTTTTCAAAGACAAAATTAACATTACAAAAAAATATTTTTCTTTTTTTTCAAAACAAAATTATTTTATTGTTTTCAAAACAAAATTGACTTAAAAATTTTACTCTTCTTAAAAAAAATTGCCTTTTCAAAAAGGGTAATAATTAAATTTAAAAAAACTACATGAAGCATTAATAAAAAAATTAATTCGTCCATCATAATCTTAAAAAAAATAACAAAACAGTTTTCAAAATTCAAATTTGTCAAAAAATAATGAAGAGAAAAAAAATTAATGTAACACTGAAAATATCTGAAAAATACGCAATTTTTATATTTTCTAAATCCGGTTTAAGTAAAAATAAAAAATATAATCTCATAAAAAAACTTTTAAATACACTCATTTTAATATAAATCGAGTGCGTTAATTTTAACTTGACGTCATTCTCGGTATGCGATGGAAAGTTTTCTAATAAATATTGATTGAGTTTAAATATTGACTAAAATATATTTAATTAATCAATTGAAAATTCTATTTTTGCTTATAATTTGTACTGTAGCAAAAATTGTAAATGTAAATGAAAAAGAAGCTCGGTTGATAATTTATGGATTACTTCCTTAAAAATGTCTGTTTATTAAATATTAAGTATTTATAAATAGACAAAATACTATTGTTTCAAGTTTAAATGTTATCTTACGTCTATTCGAATAAACAGCACCAGTAGAAAGTAAACCATTAATATTAGGTCCTTACATATGAAATTGGCGTTTTGCCGTACTGGCAAATTTGATCTCAAATATCTTCTCTTTGGTTAGGAATTCCAAATCCAAATTTATACAGCTATTTACTCATGTATTTGTGTTTTCAAAATTATAATTCATTTGTTTTTTCCTCAATTGTTTTTTTCTTTGCGTCACTCAGTTTAGAAAATGAAAAACTTGAAATATCGCGTTATTTACGAGTACGAGTTCCACCGTGGCACCAGTGCTGCAGAAACGGCTCGAAGTATTAATGATGTGTATGGCGACGGTGCCGCAAAAGAAAACACAGTACGTTTTTAGTTCCAACGTTTTCGTTCTGGAAATTTCGACCTGCAGAACAAGCCCCGTGGACGGCCGGAGACCAAAGTTGATAATGAAGAATTGAAGGCTATTGTGGAAGCGGATCCATCGCAAACCACATCCGAGTTAGCTGCAGGTTGCGGTGTTAGTGATAAAACTGTTTTAATCCACTTGAAGCAAATTGGTAAGGTGAAAAAGCTTGAAAGGTGGTACCTCACGATTGAGGAAGCAAATCAACAAAAACGCGTTTTGACTGCTGCGTTTGCATTACTCAACCGGCACATAACATGGATTTTAATCGAATCATTACCCTGTGATGAAAAGTGGATCCTGTACGATATCGGAAGCGCTCATCGCAATGGCTGGAAACCCTGCCGAACCAGCCAAACCATGCCCCAAGCGAAAATTGACTCCCAAAAAGTTACTTGTGAGCGTTTGGTGGACTAGTGCT